>JAYESA010000014.1:12040111-12050111 GCA_036927795.1 Iris macrosiphon
CCAAACTAGTTCAAACTTTCTCCCACGGGTAGCCCTAAGGTCTAGGAAGGTTCTAAACTATTAATTACACTATATAAGAGTAGTTACAAGGGGAAAAATCAGGTTTTATCTCTTGAGAGTTGGAATCCCAAGCCAAAGTTTCCAAATAGCTCCAAATCCACCACACCAAGCTTCCAAGCTTCCAATCCAAGCTCCAACACCAAATCTAAGATCTACCCATCTAGGTTAGGGAAAAGTATAGGGTTAGGGTTCACATCCATGAAGAATAGAAGAAGAAAGAGAAGAAATAGAGCACTTACTTGGATGTGGGAAGAAGAAAGGAAGAAGAAAGAGTGGAGAAGAAGAAAAAGATTAAGAAGAAGAAGAAGAAGAAGAAGTGGGGAGAGGAGCTACTGGTTTAGTCGGTTCTGGGAAGTGGAGGGGGGGCATTCACATGTAATAAGGGTTTACATAGCCAAAAGACCAAAAAGCCCTCTCTCACTTAGGTTTTGGGTTTAGGGTTCCAAAAGCACTCAAACTAACTCCTAATCTCTCCAACTAACCTACTAAAAATATAATAAATATTCTAAACCCAAAAATAGGTCTCTTAAGGGTGTTGGGTTGGGTCAAACATGGGTCCACTAGGGTCTGACATGGGTCCAGGCTAGCCAAAACCCTAAAACAATCAATAGAAAAATAATACAACCACTAATTAAATATAAATATAATTAATTATAAATAATACCCAATTAACCAAATTAAAAATAAAAAAAATACACAGCTCTAGAAATGGGGTGGTGACAAGCCTATCCTCCTTAGAAAATTTTGTCCTCGAAATTTAAAGTCAATCGCACTCCCTCTAGGTCAAACCCCCAACAATCATAGTCAAGAAATTCTACCTAAACAACATACAAGATCATGGTCCTACTGGTCATATTATCACAGTCTCAATCAGGGCCACTACACTATCTACTACAGCACAAAGAAAGTCTAACAGGTACTAATGAAGCACACCACAAGGAATGAAAAGGACAGGAAGAAAAACAAAAAGACAGACCTGCTAACCCGACACCCGTAGCATCGGCCTCCTCGACCGTTAATCCATAAGTCCTGCCATGCTGGGGTAAGTCCCTCTACTGGTGCGGGGCATGATGCTGTGCCACAGGTGGCCTAGCTCCAACTCTCCGATCCTGTGCTCCACCAAATAGAGGTGCAGGGGGGCAATCTCGCATCTGGTGAGCAGCGAATCTACAGAACAAATACACCTTCAGCCTCCTCCTATAAACATCCCAAGTGTGTCCTGCCTTCCTGTAGTAGGCACAAGTGGGCACCCTCTGATCCTGACCCTGCTGCGCTGCCTTCTGCCCATAGGAACGCTTAGCCGGTCCCGTACTGCCACTCGCACTGCCTGAATCATCCCTGCCTCTCTTGGACTTGAGCTCCAAGTCATCCTCTGCTCTCTGAGCATCTCCTACTATCTGCTCGAAAGTCGCCTCGCGGTCGCTCCTAGGCAAAGACTTGACCGCCATGACCAAGCCCTTGCGAAACTTCCTTGCCTTTGCTGCCTCACTCAAGCCATCCACGAATCTGCCCAGACGGCAGAATTTTGCTGCGTACTCGTCCACTAGCATGCTCCCTTGGACGAGTGCCTCGAACTGGCTCTCCAAAGCACTGAGTGCCACATCTGGGAAAAAACTTCTTCTTAAAAAGTCTCTTAAAAGCCTCCCAAGTAAGCCCTGGTGCCGCGATCCTCGTATCAGTGCGATACCATATCAAAGCAATGTCGAACATCTGACTGCCCGCTGCCTCTATCTGCATGCTATCTGGAATCTGTGCCAGCCGAAAAATCCCCTCAATCTGCTCTATCCAGTCATCCGCGTACAGGATCCCTTCTGTACCCCGGAACTCCTTGGGCCACATCCTCTGGAAGTCAATGATGCTGCCCGGCCTCGGATGCTGTGCCTGATCTGCCTGTGGCTGGATCTGAGCCACTCTATCCACTGCCGTCATGGCCACCTGGTGGGCGTTCTCAATACCCAGCCTCATCACATTCACCTGACGGTGCTGCGCGTCCATCATCTTCCTAAAGAACGCAAACAACTGCACGACATCTACTGGTACAGGAAGTGGTGGAGGAACCACCGGAACGACTGGGGTAGTCCTCGGATCGACAAGTGGAGGAGGATCCCCGAGAGAAGCAGATGCTCCCTCAACCGCAGGAGTGGTGAGTGGATCGGTAGCAGCTGCCTGAATACGAGCTGGACGAGAGGTAGCAGACCTCTCGGTGGCAACTGCTGGAACGGTACGATGGGATCGTGTCTTCGGAGGCATCCTGAACACAGATCAAAAAAGTCAATACGGCGCAAGATACGATATCATCAAAGAAGGACAGTAATATTTCAAAAGATGCAAATTCAGAATAATTAGATTGGAATTGTTCCTAGTCGTGATTGAGTACACTCTCATCCTAGATCCTATATCCTAGAGCAGGATCACAGCAGTACAACTAAATCGTTGTACTACCACGATATCGCACTAATTTTGAATCGAGACCTACATGGGCCACCACCAAAAATGTGTCACGACCCGCACCCAAAAAATCGGGCATGAGTCGTGGGTACGTCCAGCCTACGCCGCAGCATCGGCGGTAGAATGCTGTCTAGGTTAACTATCTAGCTAACAATCTCACGCAATCAATATATAAATCTGTCAAGATCTCAACTCCAAACGGAGGAGCAATATCATAATGATAATCACAAGTACTCAATCACGAATCTAAGCACAATAAGATAACACAGAAGACTAACAACTACAAAGTCTAAACAACTGCTACTAAAACAACCACAATAATAATAATAATAATAATACAACAATATCCAAAAGCAAATATAATACAAGGTCACAATCCAAAACCGGAGACAAATCCGGTACCAAAGGCTAATCAAAACAACAACAGGGTCTTAGTGATCCCGGCTACCAACCCGGAAATTACTCCTAAACTAGAGGGTCCCTGTCTGCACCATCGACAGGCTCAGGTCCATAAAACATCGGACACCAATCCTCTAGATCCTCTGGAAAAAATATGTCCAGTCAGGACTGGAGCAAGTATACCTTTAACAGCAGTTCCAGTTAAATGATAAAAACTATAAAACAGTTGTAGTAAGTAGCAAGGAGAAGGAAATAAAGTATGAAACAAGAATATATACATATCACTGTGCATAAAGGTAAAGATGCATGAATATCAGAAGCAAGATAGTAACAACTGCAAGATACAAGAAATCTAAACTAAGAGTAAGTCTGTGTACAAGAACGTGTAGTGAGTCCAACATAAAATACATGTAATGAGTCAAGCCCAGAAACTATAAGTGAGACCAGCAAGAAATGCAAGAGAGTCCAGACTATAAAGAATGAACTCGGTGTCTTTGAAATACTAGTTTTGACATGTAAACGGCTAGGGGTAAGTACGGCTCACCGCGCACTGGGTGCGCGGCTGCTATCATTCCAGATTAGACCAGAGGGGGTGATTCCTGATAATTCCAGATGGTAATGTTTACATGTCTACTCGAGTATTTCTCCGTCCCGACTAGTACAAGTGATTCCAAGACCCGACACGTAAATCAAGTATGAGTCCAGCCTAAAACATGAGTGGTGCCTGTAGTAATGCCTGTAGGTGATGCCAGTAGTGATTCCATAATAGAGGCCAGAAACATGAAAAATACGTGTTACAAGTAAATAAATCCAGAAATACCAGTCCATGTCCCGTGTTGTGCTAGAAAAATCAGATAATACTATAGTAGAAGCTGAATCATAATAATCATCAGATAATGAAAACTATCAGAGAATGTACTCGCCTGACGTCCTGAGCAACTGGCGATCCGAACTGGTGTCGAAAGAATCTATTGCGAAAAGCAAAATTAAATAGGTTCTAATGAGTTAAACAGATATAAAATAATTAAAAATAGGCTTCTAGGGACGTTCTAGGTCAAACGGGTCAAAATGGTGAAATCTGGGTCAAAAAGTCAACTCTGGGTCTAAAAAGTCAACTCTGGGTCAAATCTAGGTCAAAAGTTGACTTTGGCGGTCAATCGAGTCAACTACGGTCAACTCTAGGTCAAACTAGGGTGCCCCTAAAATTCTAAGTCAAAACTAGGTCATTAAGCTAATAAACCCTCAAACTCGCCTCCTTGAGATACCGGGATACCCTCGGTATCCGATACCTCAACCTAGGCTACGCACCCCACCTAAACCCACTAAAACCTATGCTAACACGCGTAATTATATGCACATATACATAAAAACCTATCTCTAAACTCAAACCTAGGCAATTGCTCAAAACTCTCGCTCGAAACCCAATACATTGGATATCTCAAGGTATTGAGATACCTTGGTATCTCAAGGTATTGAGATACCTCTCTAAACCATCAATAACCACCCCTCTAGCTAACTATTTATGAATATAGATATATACCTAGTTAATAATCTAGGCTAGAATATATATCTAACTTATATATATATATATATACCTACATATCTATATGTATATATATATCCACAAACACAAATAAACCCATATACCTTACCTAATACCTATACATATATATATATCTAGCTATAACATATATCTATCTAGCTATATGTATATATACCTATACATACCTTACCTAATACCTATACATATATATATATCTAGCTATAACATATATCTATCTAGCTATATGTATATATACCTATACATATATCTATCTATCTATCTATCTATCTATCTATCTATCTATCTATCTATCTATCTATCTAATATCTATCTATCTATCTATCTATCAAACTATCTAATATCTATCTATCTATCTATCTATCTATCTATCTATCTATCTATCAATCTACCTATCTAACTATTTAGATATCTATTTGTCTAGATATCTATCTATCTATATCTATCTATCTAATATCTATCTATCTAGCTATCTAGATATCTATCTATCTGTTTATCTAGCTATTAAGATGTCTATCTATCTATTTATCTAGCTATCTAGATATCTATCTATCTATTATCTATCTATCTAATATCTATCTATCTATCAATCTACCAATCCATCTAATATCTATCAATCTATCTATCTATCTATTTAACAATCTATTTATTTATCTAGATATATATACATATAGACCTATCCCTCACCTTCATAACCGCTGCGCGCACTACGCTAGGCCTCGCCACGCGGCGCTGCTGCTGCTAGAGGCTGCGCTTGCTGCTGCTCCTGCTGCTGCAGGATACTGCTGCTGTGCTGCCGCGGCGCTGTCGCGGTGCCGCACGAGCACTGCTGCGGCGCCGCACGAGCACTACTGTGCGCTGCTGTGCGCTTCGCTGCAGGCTGCTGCTGCGAGTTCTACTACTGCTGCGCTGCACGAGCGCGCTGTGCTGCAGCGCTGTCGCGACACTGCGGCGCCTGCAACGGCTGCTGCTGTGCGCTGCAGTGCGGTGCGCTCTGCTTCAGCGGCGCTCGCTGCTCGCTGCACTGCTGCTGCTGGCACTCCCTCGCTGCGTTGTACTGCACACCACACACACACGAACACGTATACACAATCACACACACCAACATACATACATATATATATACACACAACTATATATATGTATACACATACACACGCACTAATACATATAGGTACACACACTTATATACACGCATATATATATATATATATATATATATATAAGCACACATATCCATATATGTATCCACACATAAACCCATATATATATATACACACACACACACACACACACACACACACACACACACACATATATATATATATATATATATACACACACACACAAAATCATATATATATATATATATATATATATATATATATATATATATATATATATATATATATATATATATATATATACACACAAACACTCACTTACACTCACACACACACTCACCTACACATACACTAACACCAACACACACTCTCACACAAACACTCACTAACACACACTCACACACACATATATATATATATATATATATATATATATATATATATATATATATATATATATATTCACACACACACTCTCATACATATATATATATACACAAACACACACACACGCTCATAAACACACACTCACTCTCACACACCCTCACACACACACTCTCACACACACTAACACACACACAACTACACACACATAAATATATATATATATATACACACACACACTCTCACACACACTAACACACACACAACTACACACACATAAACATATATATATATACACATACACACACACACACATATATATATATATATATATATATATATATATATATATATATATATATATATAAATACACACACATTTATATATATACTCATATATATACATGCATAAACACAACACACACAACACCCCGCCAACGCACGCCCAACGACCCCTACACGCACAAACACGTATATATATATATATATATATATATATATATATATATATATATATATATATATATATATATATATATATATATAAAATATAATCCGATAACTCTAACACACACTCCCCGAAGCTAACCCAACGCGCGCACAAGCCCAAAACCAAGAAACTAAGTCAAAATGGCCGTTCGGTCATTTCGACGTGGGGTTCGCAAAACCTCCTGAAACGCACACCAAACCTACTCGAAATCGGCCCAAAATTTACCCACGGGTTATAAACGATGTCTAGATCCTAGAAAAAATGCTAACTTGTTGATTCTAGGTTCGTGGCAAAAATGCGTAGGCACATAGAATCGGCGATGACGAAAATCCCTAAAATGCCCGAAACGCCTATTTCTCCGCGGCACGACTTCACGTGTCCGAACGGAGACACGCACTAACCCTCAATACACCCGACAATGTCTACCTAGGTTCGTCTAACCTAGGGCATCACCCAAAATTGGGTCAATATCGGATTTCACCCAAAATTGACACAAAACCTAGTGTTAAAGTCTCCAAACACAACCAAACTAGTTCCAACTTCTTTCCACGGGTAGCCATAAGGTCTAGGAAGGTTCTAAACTATTAATTATACTATATAAGAGTAATTATAAGGGGGAAAAATCAGGGTTTACCTCTTAGGAGTTGGAATCCCAAGCCAAAGTCTCCAAAAAAGCTCCAAATCCACCACACCAAGCTTCTAAGCTTCCAATCCAAGCTCCAACACCCAAATCTAAGCTCTACCCACCTAGGTTAGGGAAAAGTATAGGGTTATAATTCAGATCCATGAAGAATAGAAGAAGAAAGAGAAAAAAATGGAGCACTTACTTGGATGTGGGAAGAAGAAAGGAAGAAGAAAGAGTGGAGAAGAAGAAGAAGAAGAAGAAGAAGAAGAAGATTAATAAGAAGAAGAAGAAGAAGAAGTGGGGAGAGGGGGCTGCTGGTTTGGTCAGGTCTGGGAAGTGGGGGGGGGGGGGGGGCATTCACATATAATAAGGGTTTACATAGCCAAAAGACCAAAAAGCCCTCTCTCACTTAGGTTTTGGATTTTGGGTTCCAAAAGTACTCAAACTAACTCCTAATCTCTCCAACTAACCTACTAAAAATATAATAAATATTCTAAACCCAAAATAGGTCTCACAAGGGTGTTGGGTTGGGTCGAACATGGGTCCACTAGGGTCTAACATGGGTCCAGGCTAGCCAAAACCCTAAAATAATTAATAGAAAAATAATACAACCACTAATTAAATATAAATATAATTAATTATAAATAATACATAATTAACCAAATTAAAAATAAAAAAAAAAATATCCGGCTCTGCAAATGGGGTGGTGACAAGCCTATCCCTCCTTATTAAATTTTGTTCTCGAAATTTAAAGTCAATCGCACTCCCTCTAGGTCAAACCCCCAACAATCACAGTCAAGAAATTCTACCTAAACAACATACAAGATCATGGTCCTACAGGTCATGTTATCACAGTCTCAATCAGGGCCACTACACTATCTACTACAGCACAAAGAAAGTCTAACAGGTACTAATGAAGCACACCACAAGGAATGGAAAGGACAGGAAGAAGAACAAAGAGACAGACCTGCTAACCCGACAACCGTAGCATCGGCCTCCTCGACCGTCAACGCATAAGCCCTACCATGCTGGGGTATATCCCTCTGCTGGTGTGGGGCATGGTGCTATGCCCACAGGTGGCCTAGCTCCAACTCTCCGATCCTGTGCTCCACCAAATAGAGGTGCAGTGGGGGCAATCTCGCATCTGGTGAGCAGCGGATCCACAGAACAAACACACCTTCAGCCTCCTCCTATAAAACATCCCAAGTGTGTCCTGCCCTTCCTGCAGTAGGCACAAGTGGGCACCCTCTGATCCTGACCCTGCTGCGCTGCCTTCTGCCTATAGGGATGCTTAGTCGGTCCCGCACTGCCACTTGCACTGCCTGAATCATCCCTGCCTCTCTTGGACTTGAGCTCCAAGTCATCCTCTGCTCTCTGAGCATCTCCTACTATCTGCTCGAAAGTCACCTCGCGGTCGCTCCTAGTCAAAGACTTGACCGCCATGACCAAGCCCTTGTGAAACTTCCTTGCCTTTGCTGCCTCACTCAAGCCATCCACGAATTTGCCCAGATGGTAGAACTCCGCTGCGTACTCGTCCACCAGCATGCTCCCTTGGACGAGTGCCTCGAACTGGCTCTCCAAAGCACTGAGCACCACATCTGGAAAAAATTTCTTCTTAAAAAGTCTCTTGAAAGCCTCCCAAGTAAGCCCTGGTGCCGCGATCCTCGTATCAGTGCGATACCATGTTAAAGCGATATCGAACATCTGACTGCCCGCTGCCTCTATCTGCATGCTATCTGGAATCTGTGCCAGCCAAAAAAATCCCCTCAATCTGCTCTATCCAGTCATCTGCGTACATGATCCCTTCTGTACCCCGGAACTCCTTGGGCCCACATCCTCTAAAAGTTAATGATGCTGCCCGGCCCTCGGATGTTGTGCCTGATCTGCTTGTGGCTGGATCTGAGCCACTCTATCCACTACCGTCATGGCCACCTGGAGGAGGATCTCCGAGAGAAGCAGATGCTCCCTCAACAGCAGGAGTGGTGAGTGGATCGGTAACAGCTGCCTGAATACGAGCTGGATGAGAGGTAGCAGACCTCTCGGTGGCAACTGCTGGAATGGTACGATGGGATCGTTTCTTTGGGGGCATCCTGAACACAGATCAAAAAAGTCAATACGGCGCAAGATACGATATCATCAAAGAAGGACAATAATATTTCAAAAGAAGCAAATTCAGAATAATTTGATTAGAATTATTCCTAGTCGTGATTGAGTACACTCTCATCCTACATCCTATATCCTAGAGCAGGCTCGCAGCAGTACAACTAAATCGTTGTACTACCACGATATCGCACTAATTGCGAATCGAGACCTGCATGGGCCACCACCAAAAATGTGTCATGACCCGCACCCGAAAAATCGGGCATGAGTCGTGGGTACGTCCAGCCTACGCCGCAGCATCGGCGGTAGAATGCTGTCTAGGTCAACTATCTAGCTAACAATCTCACACAATCAATATATAAACCTGTCAAGATCTTAACTCCAAACAGAGGAGCAATATCATAATGATAATCACAAGTACTCAATCATGAATCTAAGCACGATAAGATAACACAGAAGACTAACAACTACAAAGTCTAAATAACTGCTACTAAAACAACCACTACAATAATAATAATACAACAATATCCAAAATCAAATATAATACAAGGTCTTAATCCAAAACCGGAGACAAATCTGGTACCAAAGGCTAACCAAAACAACAACAGGGTCTTAGTGATCCCGGCTACCAACCCAGAAATCACTCCTAAACTAGAGGGTCCCTGTCTGCACCATCGACAGGCTCAGGTCCATAAAACGTCGGACACCAATCCTCCGGATCCTCTAGAAAAAATATGTCCAGTCATGACTGGAGCAAGTACACCTCTAATAGCAGTTCTAGTTAAATGATAAAAACTATAAACAGTTGT